>JAVTVY010047916.1:0-22503 GCA_036873755.1 Hanleya hanleyi
CATTCGGACCTGAGAATACTCTGGATTCTCGAACGTATCCTTACTATTGCAGATGTTCATGTGGAGATTATGACCTATCCACACGGCCACTGGTACCGGCTTAAGCGGAATTAGGTAGAGTGTTGAAACTTACCACACTAAATCTTTGAGTCAAGTTCTGCTAGAAAATGTAAAGGTGTGACGTTCACATTTCAACCAATTATGTTTAGTTGATAAAACATTCTACAGAAATATATCTAAGACAGAAATCTAAAAACTGAAGCACTGTTATTTTGTTGATAGTGTGTTTCACGCTGTAATGCCACCAATTAAATTAAAAATTTGTAGGCTCATTTTATGTAAAAAACATTCATTCAAATTGAGAGAGATTCAGATCTATTGATGTCACGTTTAATATGTTCACTTTTTGTAATCCTGAAATATGTGTTTTAGTAATATGTATATTTGTATGTTGATCATCTCAATATAATTAACAAAACAGTCTGTTTCTTCTTGTCCACGGCACCTCCACAGTTTTGGTCGAATTTCTTCTGGCCATTATTCGGGTCACTGGACTGACCTAATGAAATTTTCCAAAAAGGCATCTCGTGTTCAATTGCGATCGTGATTTGTTCGGGACGGAAGGCTTTGAATTTTCAAAGTAAAACAAACAAATCATAAGGGGTAACGTACAATGAGACCGGGAACATGAAACATATATAAAATATGCTATAATCTGTATAGTTCTATATGTCTTCATTGGATGGCCACGGATGTGGTTGATACGTCACGGAATTGTTTCAGGATAGCTGCGGGGTTATGGAGATAATCAGAAAGAGCATTCATCGCACATGGCAGTGTGACTAACGTGGCGACGTGCACTGAACTCTTGGAAATTCCCCCTCCCCAAGTTGATGAATCCTGCCTATATTAAGATGGGCACCGCCCAAGTCAGAATCACCACAAAAATTTTCATAAAAAGTAGGCCAAGTCAGAACTTGCTGGTAACAGTCTCCTAATGCACCTTCATGCAAAAAATCAAGGTTCTAATGTCAACGGTTCTCCTTATTTTGCCGACAAAAGGATTCGGATGGACTCACTCACTCACTCATTACCGAACAATTTGCAAATGAGAGCCTACTTCGGAGACAAAACAAGATGGCGCCAGGACTAGTCAAACGTATAATTTACTCCCACAGTGTGTTGATTATATTAGTATTTCTGTGGATTAGAGCCTCAACCGACTATGACGATCATCAAGAAGTATATTTGTCCGCTCCTGTAGAAAATTTCATTCCAAATCTCGACACGACGGACAGTAATCGATATGGACTTGAACTCATTTTGAACAAGTTGACGATCCGGCCGTCCACCATATTGCCATATCGTACAGAACCAACTTCACCTCGTACTACAAGATTGTTCTGCTGTTATTGTCGGGAGATGTACATTATAATCCAGGACCCTGTGGAATATGCAATCGAGCAGTGGAAGATTTTAATTCAAGAATTGAATGTACTGGATGCGGAAATTGCCTTCATATGACATGTGTAAATATAAATATTTACGAGCTGGCTAACATTTGGAGAAAGGAAAGTACATGGACATGCAATATGTGTTCACCCTCACAAATTTCCTCGTTCGAAGACAATAGCTTAATTACGGACAATGGCCCGGCCAACGACAAGATCAAGCCGGTGAACAATGGAGAACAATCTTGCTTACATAGCCCATTCTCTGATTTGTATAACCGAGGCCTTAAAATAGTTCACCTCAATATACGATCTATTGCAAACAAGATGGACGAATTGAAAGAGTTGTTGATTTCAAGTAAATTACAACACATATAAGGGAAGTGGGAAGAGGTGCCGACATACTGACTGCGTCACATGACTTCACAGAATAGTCTTCTGGTTAACCTATTCTAAAGCACATACCAAGAATCTAACGATTCATGATATGTGTTGTATCTCAGGTACGCTTTATTGTACCTGTTCATGTGGCAACTTGGGTGATATGACCACACGGCCCCTAGCACCGGCATAAGCGGTATTAGATACAATCTAGAGAGCTATGATGGAAATGCTCTGACAACTCGTATACTGGTAATTGGTGAGCTGTTTCGCTGTGACAACTCGTACATTGGAGATTGGTGAGCTGTATCGTCGTCAGATGTAAATGACGGCATTTAACACAAAAGACTAGTCTGTAAGGCCCGATGTCGACCCAGCATCAACTTCCCACAAGTGCCAACATATATCAAAGACCAAAAGGTCTGTACAGGGGGCGGGCCTCGGGGACGAAGCGTCCACCAGCAGAATCTCGCCATATACAGGAAAAAATTACAACACATATAAGGGAAGTGGGAAGAGGTGCCGACATACTGACTGCGTCTATCATGGGCATAACTGAAAGCTGGCTTAATGATCACTTCGACGAAAACAGCTTAAATGTAAAAGGCTACACCCCTGAAAGACGAGACAGACGTGAAATAAACTGTGAGAAAGATCTTGGCGGCGGTGTAATAGTGTACTTTAAGGATGATATATCCTATGAATATATCCTATGAACGGCGAAAAGATCTAGAACCGGACAGTGTTGAATTAATTGCAGTTGAAGTAAACACCAACACTAAAGCTAAGCCACTAATTGTGCTCACCGTGTACAGACTCCCTGATCACGATATATATGAATGGTGCGTTCCCTTTGAGAGGATTTTGTGCAAAATTCAAGCGGAGCGGAAAGAGTACATTGTGCTTGGAGATTTCAACGTAGACTTGTGTAAACCTACGGCAAAGTCAAAATTCTGGATGGATTTA
Source organism: Hanleya hanleyi (assembly GCA_036873755.1). Lineage (NCBI taxonomy): Eukaryota > Metazoa > Mollusca > Polyplacophora > Lepidopleurida > Hanleyidae > Hanleya > Hanleya hanleyi. The sequence continues at coordinate 2,799 of JAVTVY010047916.1, forward strand.
ATGGAAAATAACCATGACTTAACTCAGCTTATCATCTCGCCTACTCGGATAGAAAAGAACAGTGAAACTCTTATAGATCACATATTTGTGAGCGAACCTGACAACATTACACAGAGTTTAGTGGTCAACTATTCAATTAGTGACCACTTTCCCATTCGCGTCACGAGAAAGCTCTCTGTTCAACATCACAAACCAAGTGGAACTATTAAATACCGGTGCTTTAAAAGATTTGAGGAGGATGCCTTTCTTGATGACCTACGGATTCAGCCATGGAGTGTCATTGAATCCTTTGATGACCCGGAAGACACCCTGGGCGCATGAATATATCTGCTTGACATTGGCATCAATAAACACGCTCCTGTTAGGGAGAAGCGTGTCAATTACAAGCAACGACCTGACTGGTGGGATGACAATATTACAGAGGCTATGTCAAATCGAGACCCAACAAACAAAATAGAACACTTCGAAACATTTAAGTATTGGCGTAACAGAGTGGCCAGTCTAATTTATCACGCCAAACGGACATATTATAGAAAAGTTTTAGACGAGGGTCGACATGCTATAAATGTGTTCTGGAAACATTTGCTGGAACTGACCCCTAAAAAACAGCCAAATTTAGCAACCCTTAACCTGGAGGTTCAGGGTAAAACGTTCAGCTCCCCACAAGGCATCGCTGATCAATTTAACGACTGGTTTACGTCCATTGTTCATCAGTATATCAATGATGAGAATGAACAATCCCCTGGATATCTTGACAAACTGAAAGAGTTTGTATCTAACCGAAAATCTCCAGTATCCAACTTTTCTATTCCCAGGATGTCTGTGGAATTTGTGCATGAACAACTTCAGCATCTTAATATACGGAAATCAACGGGGTTAGATGGGATTTCTGGCAAACTCTTACAGAGGTCGTCTGAAATTATTGCTCCGTCATTGACTACTGTCTTCAACGAATGTATTCTGTCGGAACTCTTTCCTTCTCAGTGGAAATTGGCAAAAGTGATACCACTGTTTAAGAAGGGCACACGAACGGATCCTGGAAATTACAGACCTGTGAGCATTTTGCCTATTCTCTCGAAAATTCTGGAAGGGCACGTTCACAACCATCTTTGTGCATACCTTGAGTATAACAATTCATTACATGGCAAACAGTCTGGATTTCGCAGCTTCCATTCTTGTCAGACTGTCCTCACTGCTTTGATCGGTTCATGGACATACCAGATTGACAACTGTAAACTCGTGGGCGCAGTTTTCATCGATCTGCGAAAAGCGTTCGATTTAGTCGACCACACTATACTTCTGGAGAAGATGAAGATTTATGGATTTAATGACAGTGCGATTCGGTTCTTTACTTCGTACCTATACTCTCGGAAACAACATGTATTATTCAAAGGCTGTCTTTCAAACGAAACAGATTGTGTGGTTGGAGTTCCTCAAGGCTCTATTTTAGGACCCCTCTTATTTCTACTGTACATTAATTATATGCCTTTGCATGCTTCCTCTTGCGAGATGGATTTATTTGCTGACGACAGCACGTTACACACAGCAGACAAATCAATGGATGAACGTCAGTCAAAACTGAATGCAGACGCGAGCAAGATGGAGACATGGTGCTCAGATAATAAGATGTGTCTGAACAGTGATAAAACGAAGTGCATGCTCGTTACCACCAACCAAAAACGAACACATCTTCAGAACACTGAACTAGACTTGGAAATTTGTAGCACCAAAATTGAAAATGTTGAAAACGAAAAACTACTTGGTGTCAATATACAAAATGATCTTGCCTGGTCCATACATGTTGATAGTATAGTGAAGAAAGTGAAAAGCAAGTGGTATCTACTCGCAAGAATCCGATCACTTTTACCATACAATGCTAGACGTCAATATTTTAATAGTTTTATTCTGCCTCACTTAGACTATTGTCTTACTATATGGGGAAACTGCTGCCAAAATGATCTGATTAGACTGGAAAGTTTACTTAAGCGTTCTATGCGACTAATTATCGGTTGTGATAGTTCCGTCAGCAGTACAGAAATGTTTCATCGCCTAAACTGGTACCCATTGTCTTTTAGATATCGTTTTAACATTGTAGTCTTAGTTTACAAAGCCTTACATAATCAGACTCCTTCTTGTATAACTGATCTTATCGAGGTACGACAATCTACAAGAGTTTTAAGGTCTGCTGCCAAAGAATTGTTAAACGTTCCTTTTGCGCGTACTGAACGTTTAAAACAATCTTTTAGAATAACTGCTCCAACTATGTACAATCTTTTACCCATTCATGTACGAAAATGTGAGAGTCTTAGAAGTTTTAAAGTAGCCTGTTACAAGTTTTACCTCGCTGATTTTAGACAAAATTCTACCTAGTTTAAATACTTTTACAAATTAGTTCTTAATTTTGACCATAACGTTTTAGTATTATCTGGAAATTTAGATTGTTTTATATTGTACACTAGATTGGTCTTATTCATTATTTATTTGTCTTATGTTTTGTTTATCATGTTTATTTAATCAGTTATTTGTATTTCTTCATATATGTTATCGCTCTCGACCCTCATGAAAAGAGGCTGTAACCCTACTGAGGCCATTGAGCTTAAATAAAGTTTATTATGATTATTATTATAATTAGGAAATTGGGGCTATGAACTTTTTTCTGATGGCCGTCACAGTGAAACATAGTCAGGATGTATATAGGACGTTTCTTGAAGGCCCATTGGAGCTGATGAACATGCTGTGGACATCAACCTGCCATATGTAGGCCTTTGTATATCCGTAGCCATCGAAATGTGTTTAGGACGGTTTATGGAGGGGGCATGGACGTGTCCATACCTGGCCTGGTCTAAACTTATTTGCGATCGGATGTTGTGCTAGTCAAGTCATTTACTGTAGAAGTATAGACACATAGACTTACTGCTTCACTACACACAGACTAAATGCAGGGGAGAATAACGCCTGCATGTATATCAATGTTAACAAATTACGGTTCAATAACTCTAATAGTGGTTAATTGGAGCGATTCACAAGAGGTGAGAAAACGCCTGGCGACTAAAAAGCAACCATATGACTCTACAGGAAAGCTTCCCTCGGTCTCTAGCATTAATATCCGAGAATTCAGCGCAGCCGATTCTCGGACGTAGCCTTAGTATCTCAGCAGCGCGTTTATTGCGCCTGTTCATGTGTATACTATGAGGTATCCTCACGGCCCCTAGAACCGGCTTAAGCGGAATTAGATACGCTAACCCGGGAGCTGTGATGGCAGATCAGCTCAAACAACTCATCTGATTGTTAATGGCTGAGGATCGTGGACGTCTGATGGAGTAAACGCCTTAAAATGGGGCAAACCTGGTAAATGCAAGAAATGCGCAGAAAAACTAACCTATAATGCCCGACGTCGTACGGCTTAAATTTCCCACCAAAACAATAAACCTGTATATATTTGTCGAGAGACATGTACAGAGGGCGGACCTCGGGGACTAACAGTCCACCAGCAGAGTCCCACCATATACAGGTAATAACTTGGAGCGATATGCAAGAGGAGGGAAAAATTGATGATGCCTGGCGACTAAAAAGCAACCATATAACTCTACAGGAAAGCATCCCTCGGCACCTAGCATTAAGACCCTAGAATACGGTGGATTCTGGGACGTAGCCTTAGTATCTCAGCCGCGCTTTTATTGCACCTGTTCATGTGGAGACTATGAAGTATCCACACGGTCCTAGCACCGGCTTAAACGGAATTAGATATGCTAGCCAGGGAGCTGTGATGGCAGATCAGATGGAACGACTCATCTGATGTTAATGGATATGGATCGTGGACGCCTGATGGAGTAAACGCCTTAACATGGGATAAACCTGGTAAATGCAAGAATACCCAGAAAAACTAACCTATAATGCTCGACGTCGTACAGCTCAAATTGCCCACTAAAACAATAGATCTACATATATTTGTCGAGAGACATGTACAGAGGGCGGGCCTCAGGGACTAACAGTCCACCAGCAGAATCCCACCATATACAGGTAATAAATTGGAGTGATATGCAAGAGGTGGGAAAAATTGACGACGTCTGGCGACTAAAAAGTAACCATATAACCCTACAGGAAAGCATCCCTCGGCACCTAGCATTAAGACCCGATCATGAAACCGATTGATTATTAGACATTTCTCAAGACTCTGGTCTTCCCCTCGTCAATGACCGCATGCATTTTTAGTCTTAACGTTTACCTTCAGATCTGTGAGTAAATAGTTCACATTTCTACGAATTGTAATGACAGTTATGAAAGCTTTTTGTATGACAGATATCAACATCACAAAACATTTTTACAGAAACTTATAATTACAGGCGTCTGGTCCATCATTCATAATTCAGCCGTCGTCCATTAAAGAATATCCGCATCCATAATCCAAATATATTCCATATAACAGTATTAGCTCCAAATTCAAAAAGACAATCATAGTATACAAAAATATAGGCTAGTTTCCGGCTGAAGAAAAGCGGTCAACAGTTTTCAATGGTACCGGCAAGACATCATGTTGTTCCAAAAATATCAAATCCGTATCGCTGATCAGTATTCTTAATCCATAATATCGTTGTAAAGTCGTCATCTAGAGAATGATGTATCTCGGTCACGCTTTGATTGTGACTGTTTATATGAGCACCATCAGGATCTTGAAGTACATGGGTTCATAAAACCGGGCTATACCACGAAGCGCCTTCACTCATAGATGCACTCCACTCGCATGCTGATTGCAAAATACGAGCATAGCGTGCAAGATCTATGGCGTTACGTTTCGTAACTTGTGTCTAATTCCGATTAACGCGGAGCTAGTGGGCGTGTGAAGCCATGTTCTTCGAGATCCTCATGGTATGCATATGTACAGTCACAATCAAAGCGTGACTGAGATACATAATCGACGACTTTTAATTGAATTATGTGTCATTTATAAGCTGAATTGACAAACCTATCGAAAAGGGCATCTAACGCTCAGTGGCTCCGTGAGGGACACAAATACAAAATCAACATGTTAAAGAGACACTTCGTCCAATGGTAGAAGGGGTCATTTGGTTTTATTTGACTAAGACAGTTACATCCCCTGAAACATATTTTTTTACAGCAATGCTCTTGAGAATGTTTCATCCGGGATGTCTCACAATTGCTAAAAGGTAAATGCAAGGAGCTCTGATATGAATGGAGAGGTGGCCATGTCTATTGATATACGACATTTCCATATACAGTAGCAATGTCCGGTAAATACCATTGGATCAGTCAGGGGAATAGGTCGGCAACGGGTTTCACTCTGTCGAGAGCTACAAAGAACAACACCAAATGAGATTCGAACCCCGGCGGTTAGAATGGCTTCAGTCCTGGATATTGAATGGGGACTTGCCTGCGATTTGACTAGGGGAACTGTGCCGGACTGTTGGCGGAGAGAGTGGTTACAAGAGAGAGAGTGAATAGGATTTAACGTCGCTTTCAACATTATTTCAGTCATATCGCGACGAAAAAACTAAGCATCGCCCAGCCAAGTTGCGTTCCTGCTGCTACAAAGAAGAAATCTTTGAAGCAACATAGAACCACTCATCTCTTTTCCACTCTATAAAACACTGAGGACAGCACACAAGACACGAACAGGAAGGACAGTAACATGGCGCAATAAAGACCAGTGAAATTACAGTGCTATCGACATCACATTATCAAGTTCCTCTTGCTTCTCAGCAAAATGAATCCGCCTTTTGCGCTATTCCTAATGCCGGTATCGGCCGCAAGGTGGCGCTAGCGCTCACGGCACTTTGGTCTGTTCCGGTTTAGCTGTCTGCTACTGTAAACATGTGCAGGAGGGAAGGCGGGTATTGTATTTTGCCTCGTTTCGTCAGATTTTCTCACTGATGGAGACGTCCTTGGTAGTTTACGTAAGTATAGTCATCAAGTCTAATTTTACTCGTTTGTACAAGCATAATAAAAGCCGCTTTGTCAACAAATTGGGCAATCAAAGCTTGGTCGGCGGGCCGTGTCTCTAATCTAAAGGTAACATAGTTCATCGCTATCCATCAGATGGTTTAATGGGAATAGTAAAGTGTTATAGAGACTAGCAAAACGTGCAGGAAGTCTTTGAAGAGATTATATGTTAAAGAGACGTGCATTCGTGGCCAGACATCTATGTATTAATTTATGTTGTAAATTATATAAGTTTGTTTCTAAGCGGCATAATATCCCCCCTTAGACCGTTCTACCAATTTATGTTGTTAACACCCAAACTATTCATTTGTAGTATTTGTTTTCTTCCCGTCAGCTTATATTATATTGTTATGTGAGCTCCCACCCCAGCCCAATTTCTAACAAAAAATGTATTGGGTGAGAGGGTGCTAGAGAGAGAGGGGTGGGAGGAATTAGTAACCACTCTCGCGGGTGTCTCTCTGTTGCTTCAATCCGCCTTTTGCGCTATTCCTAATGCCGGTTTCGGCCGCAAGGTGGCGCTAGCGCTCACGGCACTTTGGTCTGTTCCGGTTTAGCTGTCTGCTACTGTAAACATGTGCAGGAGGGAAGGCGGGTATTGTATTTTGCCTCGTTTCGTCAGATTTTCTCACTGATGGAGACGTCCTTGGTAGTTTACGTAAGTATAGTCATCAAGTCTAATTTTACTCGTTTGTACAAGCATAATAAAAGCCGCTTTGTCAACAAATTGGGCAATCAAAGCTCGTCGTTGTTGTTGTTATAAAACATTTGTTTAGTTATAGTAGAGACTTGCGTGTCATCGACTCAGGAATAAAGGATTACTGTACCGTACGATTGTGGAGGCATTATCACTGATAATATTGTCGCGGTTCTCCTGGCTTCAATCGGCTTTAATCATATTGAGATGATTTATTCTCTTGATAAATTGCAAATAATTGACAGAACAGGAATATGTAGATATATATATACATTTGTTTCAATGCATTTTGCAGAAGAAATACATGGTATAATAATTAGATAATTAAAAAATTAAAAATAAGTAGCTATTAGTGCAAAAACTACTTCCTCAGTATTTATGAGAAGTTAGAAGACATATGGCGCATTAATTTCCTGTTCAGTGTGTCTTTTCACAATAAAATTATGAAACACTACCAGCAGTCCCAACTGAGGCGGGTTGGGTTCTTGTTTATCACATTATAATCATACAGCTACATTAACAGCTACATGGTAGTCGGGTTAACTAATAATCCGATTATTTCTCACAGTACTTGATCAAATAAACTGGCCACTGCTGATTGTTGTCAGTAGAGTGTGGTTAATCAGGCTGAACTGCCGGCCACCCACCATGTTTTATAACAGCAACAACGACGAGCTTTGATTGCCCAATTTGTTGACAAAGCGGCTTTTATTATGCTTGTACAAACGAGTAAAAATTAGACTTGATGACTATACTTACGTAAACTACCAAGGACGTCTCCATCAGTGAGAAAATCTGACGAAACGAGGCGAAATACAATACGCGCCTTCCCTCCTGCACATGTTTACAGTAGCAGACAGCTAAACCGGAACAGACCAAAGTGCCGTGAGCGCTAGCGCCACCTTGCGACCGAAACCGGCATTAGGAATAGCGCAAAAGGCGGATTGAAGCAACAGAGAGACACCCGCGAGAGTGGTTACTAATTCCCTCCCACCCTCTCTCTAGCACCCTCTCACCCAATACATTTTTTGTTAGAAATTGGGTTGGGGTGGGAGCTCACATAAATAATATAATATAAGCTGACTGGAAGAAAAACAAATACTACAAATGAATAGTTTGGGTGTTAACAACATAAATTGGTAGAACGGTCTAAGGGGGATATTATGCCGCTTAGAAACAAACTTATATAATTTACAACATAAATTAATACATAGATGTCTGGCCACGAATGCACGTCTCTTTAAAATAAAATCTCTTCAAAGACTTCCTGCACGTTTTGCTAGTCTCTATAACACTTTACTATTCCCATTAAACCATCTGATGGATAGCGATGAACTATGTTACCGTTAGATTAGAGACACGGCCCGTCGACCAAGCGATTCATTCTTCACCTTGTGACAATCACAAATAAATAGTCAAAACGATTTGTACAGAGGGCAAGTCTCGAGGATTGAAATACAGCCGTCGTCAATTTAAGAATTTCCGCGTCCATAACCCAAAGACTGAATTCATTTATTAGCAATAGCACCAAATAAACGAATATATAATAGTATACATATAAAAATAGGCTAGTTTCCTGCAAGAGAGAAACAGTCAACAGTTTTCATTGATGCGGGCAAGATATCATGATGTTCCAAAATTGTCAAATCCGTACCGCTGATCAATATTTTTGTTCCAAGAATTGTTATTGTAAAGTCGTTATCTAGATTATGATTGATCTCGGTCACACTTTGATTGTGGATATCTAGATTATGATTGATCTCGGTCACACTTTGATTGTGGATGTCTAGATTATGATTGATCTCGGTCACACTTTGATTGTGGATGTCTAGATTATGATTGATCTCGGTCACACTTTGATTGTGGATATCTAGATTATGATTGATCTCGGTCACACTTTGATTGTGGATGTCTAGATTATGATTGATCTCGGTCACACTTTGATTGTGGATGTTCATATGAACACTATCAGGATCTTGTATTACATGGGGTTCATAAGGCCCCTAGTCCCGGGTTAAGAACGTAACGTTATAGATCTTGTGCGCTACGCTCGTATTTTTCTCTTAGTATGCGATATGTATCGCCAAATTTGAGAACCTTTGGGTGGAGACGCTTGGTGGTATAGCCCTGTTTCATAACTTTCTGCAATAATGTTCTGTGTTGTTAATTAAAATAGTCACATTTCACACAGGCTCAAGCAAATGCTACTAGGCGAGATATGTGTACGCCATATGCAGGACATTCTGGTATATTTCTCTCCGGATAGGGATAGTTTACAATGTCGAAATTGTAATCATCTCTTTTGTCGTAAAGTCGACGAGAGAGAAGGCTCTCATCATTTTTATAGAGATATAAGTCTAAATATGATGTGCTGTTAGTCTTAAGACTCAAGTTTAATCTTCTTTTAATATAGATCTTTGAGGAACAAAATCCCAAATAATGTTACGTCAGAGAGCAAGCCACTTTGAGATTTAGTCTCATTCTTATTGACGCCATCTAACCGAAGAGTGTGTTGAAGGACCTTATTGGAATCAGCTCCGATGTGCACAAATTTAACCCAGCACATCCCCATTGACAGTTAATTTCCAATATAACAAAGCAGAATTCAACCTTGATATCCCTAGGCCAAATGCAGACTTGGTCAGATTGGGACGTGTTTCGGGCAGCGTTTCGTTCATCCACTATCTGCCATATCTCTTCACATAGGAAATATTTTTAATTTAATCTGAAGTCAATATCACTCCGCATTCCAATTATTATGTCCGAGAACAGGTTTTGCAGTTACATGTATATTCATTTTTGTACTACTTGACCTTTTAACCCGAACCTTTTTTGAGGCTATCAGTGGACCGTGACATTAAAGGTTTACATTCCTTTGACCATGACAAACATTATTGTGAAAATGTGTGCACATAATGTTGAACAGATTTATCCCGTAACTAAGATAACTTGTATGAACCTTGGCAATAAGGCTAAAATATCTTATTAAGTACACGCACATTGTGTACCAGCTGGCACATCACTCAAGTGTACATTGGGACGTTTACGTTAGTTCAGGTTAGAAAAAAGACAATAATTGTAATAACACTATAGGCAGTATGTATGTACATGTAGCAGGTACAGGAATCCCATTCTTCATACATAGGCGTTCTTTTACATAGACAATAGTCTCGTTCATTCGTCATCCGAGGTACGATCATAGTTAGATACTATACGGAAGTATCCTAAATTTAGATGAACTTGCGAAGTCCACCAGTTCTAGTTCGTTTTGCGTATGTCTTTCGATATTTACTCTCATTGAGGCAACGGTTTCCTTCTAAAACACACACGTAATTTCATTTAACTCAGCTCCAGAAAGGCTGCACAACGGGAAGGCTTTGACCTACATTATCTTCTCTACATTATCCAATGTAGATATTCTTACGTGTCTGTCTATACGCGTTGTTAAGCTACGCCGTAATCGACTGACATAGAACGTACCATCAGTGGATCATGGTTTCTACCTTATTGCAAATTGCATTACCCATAATTGGCTATATTCCAAATATAAAAGTATTTTCACATTTTCTTGCTCCGCTTCTCAACTCCAATTACGGGGGATGTTGTTAACATTGATCTACTATGCTTTTTTCTCCTAAATAAGTTAGTGACTAGAGTACTTAGAATTTTGTTTGATCGTCGCTATATAGCTGAAATATTGCTGAACGCGACAGTAAACCTTAATTCTCTCTCTCTCTCCTAAATAAATGGTGCGACGTGCTCCAACATTAAACGATAAATGCGCGATAGCGTGTTTAAGAAACATATGAATAAAGCTCTGTACTATAAGATGATTGCAGAACAGATACGTGGGCGGGTGGTTTCCGGTCCAACTCCTGAAGGTGATAAATGTGATTCAGCAAGAATGAAGTAGAAATAGATCCATATGGCAAATATTTCATTATCGGGCTCATTATTTACGACCCATCGCTCACTCTAATAAACACATCCTAACATCCTAGCCTATTTTTTAAGTGAGCGGAATGCAACAAGAAGAAATTACAGTTTGCAATATGATACTGATGTGTCGTAATGTACATTATAATAATTGTATACAACGTGATGCATTCTACAGCAAACTCTGGGTCGTTCTTGTCTCCAAATATTAAGTTGCAGTTGTAATAACTTGGATTGTGGAATTTGACGAGGATAGAAGGAAATGGAAGTTTTTCAGTCACGACTGAAGTTTACTGCGGAAATCTGTCAGGGTGAGAGAGACGTGTTATCCCACGTTATTTGAACCTTGATATTTGGCTTGTTTATCGATATGTGGTACCACGTTGGATAGGTAAATATGTTATTCATGAGACAACTATTGAGTCTGTAATCACTGTTATTATATGACTGTGTGTATTACTCTTTCCACATTGGACCATTCTCCGTCAGGTGATCGTCGCTAATTTTTCATATTGCCTCCAAAGCGGGTCCATAAATGTGATATTGCCTCGTCGTGACGTGTGCGTCAAATCAGCCAACGAAAATAGCCGTTGGATTTCCGTCTGTTTACATTGTGACTGAAACAGTCACGATATGTAACATTTTAACTGCTCTCAAGAATTAATAAGGTTATCAGACATCTGGGTCATATAATAAAATAATTATAGTCTTTTGATATCGGCCAATAAGGAGTTTTGTGGATCTGATAAAACAATATTCACGGCCTTGATGAATATTGTTTTTCAGATCCACAAAACCACTTATTGACCTCATCATTAGACTCTAATTGTATATTATGTTTCCAAGTCGAATAACATATTGTATTTATTCACATTCACACCCGTCTCGGGTCAAGTGCACATATAGAGTATACAGACAAGACATGTGTATATATGAGGACGGCTAACAACGGAGTTTGGACTAGCTATGGGTAATATTACAAAACTACTTTCTATATGATGTAACCTAGAGACAGCACAATCTAACACTTAAGCACTATAACAAATAGCATAATCTACAAACATTTCAACTACTCAAACCACATGCTTGAGCACTATAAGTCTATACACAATCTCAGGGGAGCCACTCTGTTTCATAACACTTAATTCGGCTTACACGGTGGACTATGGGGCGGCCATAGAGGTGAAAGCGGTAGAACAGAATTTTCCAAGTTTTTTGGAGACAGTACCGCCAGCTGACATCATAAATATCATGTGAATGTATGTCGAGCAGATGGAACCTCGGACATACATCATCCACAGCTTTTAGTAATTTACCACGGAGATCAGTCCATCTGGGACACTCCATCAAAAAGTGAAATTCGTCTCCGATTTGTTCACTCCCAGAGGCCCGGCACCAATGACAAAAACGCCTATCTTTAGGAGTGAAAGGCACAGTATATCTACCAGTCTCAATTTCAAGTTTGTGATTGCTGGTGCGAAGTTTGGCAATACTGGAACGGTCAGTGGATTTTTTAACATCTAATAAATAATCTTCCAAAATAAATGTAGACTTGCATTGCTTGTATATGAGAAGCTTGCCCCTACTGTTACCAAGATTTGAGTCGAGGGTCGTCTTCCAGAAATCATCGTATCGGGTCTGCAGTTTTTGCCTAATGAGCGCAGTTTGGCCGTTATGATCATTCAATATTCCTAACTCGTTCAATATTACGTTTTTACGTTTAATCCATGACGTATACCCATCCTTGCTAAGGCGGTCCGATTCTTCATATGCAGCATTTAACAAATTATTGCTGCTCTGCTTTACATGGTCATGATAATTCAGCATGGCAATGGTGATCTCAATGCCCAAAGGATATCGTGCGAGGTCACCGCGTACTGCCGCATTGGCAGCATTTCTATTAACACCAAGGGTGTACTTACAGAACTGCAAATTCAATTTTTCACAGGGCAGCTGATCGATAAACCTCTCTAGGCCGAATGATTTATGCACTTGACGCGCGTTAATACCCCCAAAAGCCCAAATTTCGGACCCATAGGTCAAGATGGGTCTGATCAGCTGGTCGAACAATTTAAGGCTTGTGGGGACACCAAGTTCCCCGTCCCTCATCAAGGAGCGAAGTTTGTATAAGGCCTTCAATCCCCTGTCATGTAGATTCTTCATAGCGGGTGACCAAGTGCCGGAGGAGTTAAAGATTATACCAAGATAAGAATATTGCTGGACCATGTCAATGACTTTCCCCATGAAGGCAAATTTAATATTACATTTGTGACCGTTACCACTTATCTTCATGACCTTAGTTTTATTGATGTTGAGTCCAATTTTCCATTCGGAACAATACACACTCAGCTTATGCAGAGCGGTTTGTAGGCCATTAGCGGATTTAGATATTATCATCAGGTCATCGGCATACATTAAGCAATTTACAGGGTATGACTGAAGAGTGGGAGTATCCTGGTCAATACCTAGAACACCAGGGAGGTCATTAACGTAGAGGTTAAACAATAGAGGACTGAGCACCTCGCCTTGTTTAACCCCCGCAGTGCACTTGAAGAACTCTGTATGATAATTGCCCACTTTAACACAAGCTGAGCTGTGGGCATACATAGTTTCGATAACATTGAAAAATCTGCCCTTCACACCACATCGTAAGAGTTTAAACAGGAGGCCATCTCTCCACACCCTATCAAATGCCTTCTGAAAATCGACAAAGCACACATAAAGTGGCTCTTTTTGTTTCTTTATATATTTGTCTATTAGTGTATTTAGGATGAACATGTGGTCAGTAGTACGCGCACGTTTTCTGAAACCCAACTGATGATCTGTCAAAATATCGTGAGAATCAAAGAAGGCTTGCAGCCTATTATTAAGGATGGTTGTGAAGACCTTACTTAAACAACTATTAATCGTGATCCCCCTATAATTGTCAGGATTAGTCCTACTGCCTTTCTTGTGTATCGGTACAACATATCCAGACGCCCATGCAGTGGGGAAGAGCCCAGAAGTTAAAATGTGGTTGAACAAATTGCGATATACCCGCAGTAAGGACGGACAGGACACTTTAATCATCTCATTTGTAATACTGTCAACACCAGCAGATTTACCGTTCTTGAGAGTTTTTATAGCTGATCGGACTTCCTCCTCAGTGATATGAAAATCAAGCTCTGAGAAGAACGGTTCGTTTTTTATGGCATCTATTTGCTGCCTTAGCTGAAGACTGGTTACAGACGATAAGTGGTTGGCTGCATCATCAGGATTTAACAGTCCTTCAAAATGCTCTTTCCAGAGGTCAGGGGAGATAAATTCTGCATCCGTCACAGTTTTGTCAATATCTTTTAGCTGTTCCACTAACTTCCAATATGCCGACGGATCTTTATCAATCATCTCGTCCAACTTGCATTGCTGACGATAGCCTGCTTGAATTCTCTCTTTTTCCGCCTTACTAATTTCTTGTATTCCTTACGGGTTTTGAAAATAGACCACGTTTGAATGGGTTACCTGGGTCAGTAGCCAGACTAGATCCCAACCTGTGGATTTCCTTTCGGAGGGAAGCACAGTCCTTGTCATGCCATCTACATTTTTTTCTTCTTCATTTTACTTTTTTTATTTAGCTGCGTGTGTTTTTTAACCAGGGTTTTATTGGCCACGGTCATCAACAGGTTTTGAATGGTCAGGATATGGTCTTCAATATCACCATTATCCAAGTTTTCTTGCGATAAAGCTTGAACCGTTTGTTTGATGATCGGAGATGTGAATTCGGCGCTCATTAGCTCACTAGACACCGAGTCCCATATATAACGAATTGGCAAAGAGTGGAGTAATCCCTGGGTAAAGGTCGCGTCCTTTATTCCTCTACAGTTTACTCTAAGGCCGAGCGATATTTTACAGTGGTTGGTGATTATTCCTTGATAGTTGTGAACTTCAAAATATTTAATGTCTCGAAAGATGCTCGAGTGGACCACTCCATAGTCCACAGTGCTACTGTCATTCCATTGATGACAGGTAAGTTTACCTGTCAAGTCCCCGATAACTCTACCATTCAGTAATCTAAGCTCATTAGCAATGCATAAATCAAGCAACTGTTTGCCACTGTCGTTTACAATCTTATCATGATTCATACGGGCTCCAACAATTGGGTCATCCACAACGTAACACGTTGGTAAATCTACATGACAGTTTTCATCATTTTGTACGAAATCATCCAGTTCACCAGTTCTACTATTGAAGTCGCCCATGAGTATTACTTTTCCCTGGTCATTAAATTTCAAAATGTCTTCCTTCAAGATATCTATAGTAGGTGTGATAAGCTTTTTTGTATATGAAGAACCATGGGGACTGAGATACACCAGACCCAGGTAAATATCATGTGGGATGCCAAAAAAGTCTTTTTTAAGTCGAACCCATGCCAAATCTGGTGATTTACTATGTATGAAATGTAAGCCAGGTTTCAAATGCGGTTTGTAGAAAAAGACCAACCCCCCGGAATCTGTGCGAGCATTTTTGCTCCGAGGCCTAAAAATCGGATATGGCTCATCATTTGGCAAGTCGAGTTTAGACCCAGAGTTAGCATGAGTTTCAGACAATAATATAAGGTCATGGTCACTGAGGCTACTAATAACGCTCGGCAATTCTAATTTGTTACCAAGAACCCTGGACATTAGGCCTTCAATATTCCAGTGACATATCTTCAAAGTGTCAATTACAGTACGTTTTAGAAGCAAATTGTTTTTGGCACACATCAATAACAGATGAAAACTATTTAGAGAGAGAGAGAGAGAGAATATTTAAGAGTTCTGTCGATTCTGTCCATGATGATTGAGTGATAATGCAGTGTTAATAGCTCACAAATGTATTGACTTGAGGTCAATTGTTTCTTCACATATGCTATGAATATATCGAATTACAGACATGCAGATTATCAACAGTCTACATCAGTAACATTGTTTAGCAACGAGATGAGCGAGAGAAGAGCTTGGAATTTCTCGTTTCCAGATAAATGCACACTATTGTTGACATTGTCATAGCGACGAGTTTGGAATTTCTCGTTTCCAGTAAGTATTGTATTTATTTCCTACAAAACAGTATCATATGAGATTACAATCTGCTGACCCCAACTCGGGTTAACATATCCGGATTTATATTTTTGCTTCACGTACAATTGCATATGGTGCTGCTGGTGCGATCTGGTTGGTTTCCATTTGGAATTACGATTACTCTACGATCTCACACCGTCAGGGACGTATCGTCAGGGGTGCGAGTACTTCCTGGTACCGATGGATCATATATGAAACAAGAAATGTCTTCAAATAATGAGGGGTGACGGAGATTAAATGGGAAATGTGCAAAATGCTTAAGCTGCATATTAATTATTCTTTGAAGTAATTAATTTCTCACGAATAATTTCATGATTAGATTTTGCAGGTGCAACCATTTGTTTTCTCTCAATCAATAAAGAACTCTCAACAATAATGGCGGCGCACCAAAAGCCCCCCGGTTCCAATAACCGGTTCCCATGTGATAAGCTTTCAGTCGAAAGCTTCTAAAAACCTATTCACAAAATATGTAGAAAATAAGGACACTCAGAATGGGGATATTTGACAAGTAGAAAATGACAAAATACAATTCCATTGTTTTAAAGTTGTCTGTTGTCAGTCAGTTACATAGAGTAGCGTCATTGGATACGTATCTTTCAGCATTTCGGTTATTAGGCATACCGTCCGAGGAAGGCGGAAGTAAAGCTTGCATTAGAGAAGAGTGTCGAGCCAAAGCGAGCATTTACGACAAAAAGCTGTTATTGGTTGTTCTGATTTCAAAGTCCGCAAGTATCTTTGATAAATAAACTGTTAATCCAAAGTCCCTGTGGAAAGTCCGATTACGCGCTCGCCTCCCAATCCACTGATGTTGATGTGATAGGAACTCCAGTGTTTATTCCAAAAATTATCCGTCAAATCGCCTTCCATACTGCATTATTAAAGCCTTTATCAGTATGTGATTACGGAATGGTTTCACACAATCATAATATTTTATCATGTGTATATTTACCATTCCGAAAATTTATTTCAACATAATTCGTAAGTGTCTGTATCAGCGGGGAACATGTAGCCATAATAGATGCGTGGGATGGTAAAGTAAGTCAAGGTTTAGATGATTCTTACCTTCCTAGCTGGACGTAGATGTCAGACACGATCTTCAATTAAACACTTCCCATATAATGAGACTTCCCTGTCTGCTATTTTGATTTACCAACCATCTGTCATGTCAGACTGTATTCACAATACATCAATTATTCTACATAAAGGTGAACAACTTTCCGGTCCAAAGTAGAACCCTCAAACACTTCCGACAATAGAGACGATTATGGGACTATAACTGTCCTTTCTCTTTATAGACCTGCAGGTCACTGGTGGTGCGTCTCCGGCGTTATCATCCTAGTTATGTCTCCCCCAACTATGTTGGGGGGAGACATCTAGTGTTTGTGCTGTCTGTCTGTCTGGATGTCTGTCCGTCCCCTTGCCTTGTCTGCAAGATATCTTGAGAACTACTGGATGGAATTTCACCAAACTTGGATGGAAGCTTCATTGGGATAGCCCCCTCATTTGATTAGGTTTTGGTGTATGTGCGTGCATTTATCCGTGTCCGGTGTCCGTCCGTCCGTCCATCTACTTGTACATGTATATACAGGCCTTGTCTGCAAGATATCTTGAGAACTACTGGACGGAATTTCACCCCACTTGGATGGAAGCTTTAGTGGGATAGCCCCCTCATTTGATTAGATTTTGGTGTGTGTGCGTGCATTCATCCATGTCCGGTGTCCGTCCGTCCGTCCATCTACTTGTACATGTATATACAGGGCTTGTCTGCAAGATATCTGGAGAACTACTGGATGGAATTTCACCAAACTTGGATGGAAGCTTCATTGGGATAGCCCCCTCATTTGATTAGGTTTTGGTGTATGTGGGTTCATTCATCCGTGTCCGGTGTCCGTCCGTCCGTCCATCTACTTATACATGTATATACAGGGCTTGTCTGCAAGATATCTGGAGAACTACTAGATGGAATTTCACCAAACTTGGATGAAAGCTTCATTGGGATAGCCCCCTCATTTGACTAGGTTTTGGTTTGTGTGCATGCGTTCATCCGTGTCCGGTGTCCGTCCATCTACTTGTACATGTATATACAGGCCTTGTCTGCAAGATATCTTGAGAACTACTGGACAGAATTGCACCAAACTTGGATGGAAGCTTCATTGGGATAGCCCCCTCATTTGATTAGGTTTTGGTGTATGTGCGTGCATTCATCCGTGTCCGGTGTCCGTCTGTCCATCCATCTACTTGTACATGTATGTACAGGCCTTGTCCGCAAGATATCTTGAGAACTACTGGACGGACTCTCACTCCCCTTGGATAGAAGTTATAGTGGGATAGCCCCCTCATTTGATTAGGTTTTGGTGTGTGTGCGTGCATTCATCCATGTCCGGTGTCCGTCCGTCCGTCTACTTGTACATGTATATACAGGGCTTGTCTGCAAGATATCTGGAGAACTACTGAACAGAATTTCACCAAACTTGGATGGAAGCTTCATTAGGATAGCCCCCTCATTTGACTAGGTTTTGGTGTGTGTGCCTGCATTCGTCCGGTGTCCGTCCGTCCGTCCATCTGCTTGTACATGTATATACAGGCTTTGTCTGCAAGATACCTTGAGAACTATTGGATGGAATTTCACCAAACTTGGATGGAAGCTTCATTGGGATAGCCCCGCATTTGATCAGGTTTTAGTGTATGTGTGCATGCATTCATCCGTGTCCGATGTCCGTCCAACCGTTCATCTACTTGTACATGTATATACAATGAAAATCGCTTCTTTGTAATTAATATTTTTAGATACGCAGCTTTGTTTAAGATACTTATTGCTACATTCATTTTATAGCACTTTCCCTTAAATTATGTGCCCGTTCAAGGCAAGGTGGGAGGTTTGGGGAGACGTATGTTTTTGCCCCAAAAAACAACCAGCATAGGCTTCATGCCGGAGCGGCAACTCAAGGGTCAAAGCGGAACCTCTAGTTTTATATCTGGGATTGATTTAAGCATGGAGACTACTATATAGTAGTCTCCATGATTTAAGCTTTACCAGTAAATGTTCACAGTCAAATCCACCCTGATGATATGCAGTTCACATTATCATATCAGAATATATAATTTTTCCTGATATTTCTAATTGTTTATTGTCAGGCGATTTGCTCCGTAATAGATGCTTATTAAATAATATAGTACATGATAAGTGAGTGAGCTTGGTCCCTATTTTGAATTCGTCCACGATAATCTACTTGAACAGATGTTATGTAATTCCCTCAAAATGACCCTTCTATGAGAAGCTATGACATTCGACAAAATGTTTTAACTCCTAGTCTTTCTCTGCTTACGAAACAAGAAATAATCTACCAGTTTGAATGGGACTGTCCCGAGATGTGCAGGCCGATTTCATGAGATCTAAACTAAACGAGATTGTCCAAGCTGCTGGTGACTCTCCCGGGTTACGGTTATGATCACGGTCAATTGTGTTTGCAAGGTCAGAATGCACAATTGGAGCGATATGCAAGAGGTAGGAAAAATTGACGATGTCTGACGACTAAGAAGCAGTCATATGACTCTATAGGAAAGCTTTCCTCCTCACATTTAGGCCCGAGAATACGGTTGATACTCGGACGTAGTCTTAGTATCCCAGCCGCGCTTTTATTGCAGGTGTTCATGTGGAGAATATGTAGTATCCACACGGACCCCAGCACCGGCATATGCGGAATTAGATACGTTAGCTCGGGAGCTGTGGTGACAGATCAGCTCAAACAAATAACTCATCTGATGTTAATGGTTGAGCATTGAGGAGGTCTGATGGAACAACGCCAGCCCGTCACCAAACCAAAGCAATATGGAGATCACAGCTTTATCAAAACGCGGCGACAATGTACATAACTCTGATGACAACCCTTCATTTATATATGTTTTGTTCATGCATTAATTCCCGTTGCATCTTTTGATGATCGTCGATTTCAAAGTAAAAAACGTTCGCATACATGAGACTTTTGCATTCCACTGTCTGATATATCCAAACGAATTGGCGGAT